>CM039667.1:29974194-29976694 GCA_022405105.1 Aristolochia contorta | reverse complement strand
ACACACACACACACACACACACACACACACACACACACACACACACACACACACACACACACACACACACACACACACACACACACACACACACACACACACACACACACACACACACACACACACACACACACACACACACACACACACACACACACACACACACACACACACACACACACACACACACACACACACACACACACACACACACACACACACACACACACACACACACACACACACACACACACACACACACACACACACACACACACACACACACACACACACACACACACACACACACACACACACACACACACACACACACACACACACACACACACACACACACACACACACACACACACACACACACACACACACACACACACACACACACACACACACACACACACACACACACACACACACACACACACACACACACACACACACACACACACACACACACACACACACACACACACACACACACACACACACACACACACACACACACACACACACACACACACACACACACACACACACACACACACACACACACACACACACACACACACACACACACACACACACACACACACACACACACACACACACACACACACACACACACACACACACACACACACACACACACACACACACACACACACACACACACACACACACACACACACACACACACACACACACACACACACACACACACACACACACTACACACACACACACACACACACACACACACACACACACACACACACACACACACACACACACACACACACACACACACACACACACACACACACACACACACACACACACACACACACACACACACACACACACACACACACACACACACACACACACACACACACACACACACACACACACACACACACACACACACACACACACACACACACACACACACACACACACACACACACACACACACACACACACACACACACACACACACACACACACACACACACACACACACACACACACACACACACACACACACACACACACACACACACACACACACACACACACACACACACACACACACACACACACACACACACACACACACACACACACACACACACACACACACACACACACACACACACACACACACACACACACACACACACACACACACACACACACACACACACACACACACACACACACACACACACACACACACACAATGCACACACACACACACACACACACACACACACACACACACACACACACACACACACACACACACACACACACACACACACACACACACACACACACACACACACACACACACACACACACACACACACACACACACACACACACACACACACACACACACACACACACACACACACACACACACACACACACACACACACACACACACACACACACACACACACACACACACACACACACACACACACACACACACACACACACACACACACACACACACACACACACACACACACACACACACACACACACACACACACACACACACACACACACACACACACACACACACACACACACACACACACACACACACACACACACACACACACACACACACACACACACACACACACACACACACACACACACACACACACACACACACACACACACACACACACACACACACACACACACACACACACACACACACACACACACACACACACACACACACACACACACACACACACACACACACACACACACACACACACACACACACACACACACACACACACACACACACACACACACACACACACACACACACACACACACACACACACACACACACACACACACACACACACACACACACACACACACACACACACACACACACACACACACACACACACACACACACACACACACACACACACACACACACACACACACACACACACACACACACACACACACACACACACACACACACACACACACACACACACACACACACACACACACACACACACACACACACACACACACACACACACACACACACACACACACACACACACACACACACACACACACACACACACACACACACACACACACACACACACACACACACACACACACACACACACACACACACACACACACACACACACACACACACACACACACACACACACACACACACACACACACACACACACACACACACACACACACACACACACACACACACACACACACACACACACACACACACACACACACACACACACACACACACACACACACACACACACACACACACACACACACACACACACACACACACACACACACACACACACACACACACACACACACACACACACACACACACACACACACACACACACACACACACACACACACACACACACAC
>CM039667.1:29966694-29969194 GCA_022405105.1 Aristolochia contorta | reverse complement strand
ACACACACACACACACACACACACACACACACACACACACACACACACACACACACACACACACACACACACACACACACACACACACACACACACACACACACACACACACACACACACACACACACACACACACACACACACACACACACACACACACACACACACACACACACACACACACACACACACACACACACACACACACACACACACACACACACACACACACACACACACACACACACACACACACACACACACACACACACACACACACACACACACACACACACACACACACACACACACACACACACACACACACACACACACACACACACACACACACACACACACACACACACACACACACACACACACACACACACACACACACACACACACACACACACACACACACACACACACACACACACACACACACACACACACACACACACACACACACACACACACACACACACACACACACACACACACACACACACACACACACACACACACACACACACACACACACACACACACACACACACACACACACACACACACACACACACACACACACACACACACACACACACACACACACACACACACACACACACACACACACACACACACACACACACACACACACACACACACACACACACACACACACACACACACACACACACACACACACACACACACACACACACACACACACACACACACACACACACACACACACACACACACACACACACACACACACACACACACACACACACACACACACACACACACACACACACACACACACACACACACACACACACACACACACACACACACACACACACACACACACACACACACACACACACACACACACACACACACACACACACACACACACACACACACACACACACACACACACACACACACACACACACACACACACACACACACACACACACACACACACACACACACACACACACACACACACACACACACACACACACACACACACACACACACACACACACACACACACACACACACACACACACACACACACACACACACACACACACACACACACACACACACACACACACACACACACACACACACACACACACACACACACACACACACACACACACACACACACACACACACACACACACACACACACCAATGCCACACACACACACACACACACACACACACACACACACACACACACACACACACACACACACACACACACACACACACACACACACACACACACACACACACACACACACACACACACACACACACACACACACACACACACACACACACACACACACACACACACACACACACACACACACACACACACACACACACACACACACACACACACACACACACACACACACACACACACACACACACACACACACACACACACACACACACACACACACACACACACACACACACACACACACACACACACACACACACACACACACACACACACACACACACACACACACACACACACACACACACACACACACACACACACACACACACACACACACACACACACACACACACACACACACACACACACACACACACACACACACACACACACACACACACACACACACACACACACACACACCAATGCCTAGCACACACACACACACACACACACACACACACACACACACACACACACACACACACACACACACACACACACACACACACACACACACACACACACACACACACACACACACACACACACACACACACACACACACACACACACACACACACACACACACACACACACACACACACACACACACACACACACACACACACACACACACACACACACACACACACACACACACACACACACACACACACACACACACACACACACACACACACACACACACACACACACACACACACACACACACACACACACACACACACACACACACACACACACACACACACACACACACACACACACACACACACACACACACACACACACACACACACACACACACACACACACACACACACACACACACACACACACACACACACACACACACACACACACACACACACACACACACACACACACACACACACACACACACACACACACACACACACACACACACACACACACACACACACACACACACACACACACACACACACACACACACACACACACACACACACACACACACACACACACACACACACACACACACACACACACACACACACACACACACACACACACACACACACACACACACACACACACACACACACACACACACACACACACACACACACACACACACACACACACACACACACACACACACACACACACACACACACACACACACACACACACACACACACACACACACAC
>CM039667.1:29959194-29961694 GCA_022405105.1 Aristolochia contorta | reverse complement strand
CACACACACACACACACACACACACACACACACACACACACACACACACACACACACACACACACACACACACACACACACACACACACACACACACACACACACACACACACACACACACACACACACACACACACACACACACACACACACACACACACACACACACACACACACACACACACACACACACACACACACACACACACACACACACACACACACACACACACACACACACACACACACACACACACACACACACACACACACACACACACACACACACACACACACACACACACACACACACACACACACACACACACACACACACACACACACACACACACACACACACACACACACACACACACACACACACACACACACACACACACACACACACACACACACACACACACACACACACACACACACACACACACCACACACACACACACACACACACACACACACACACACACACACACACACACACACACACACACACACACACACACACACACACACACACACACACACACACACACACACACACACACACACACACACACACACACACACACACACACACACACACACACACACACACACACACACACACACACACACACACACACACACACACACACACACACACACACACACACACACACACACACACACACACACACACACACACACACACACACACACACACACACACACACACACACACACACACACACACACACACACACACACACACACACACACACACACACACACACACACACACACACACACACACACACACACACACACACACACACACACACACACACACACACACACACACACACACACACACACACACACACACACACACACACACACACACACACACACACACACACACACACACACACACACACACACACACACACACACACACACACCACACACACACACACACACACACACACACACACACACACACACACACACACACACACACACACACACACACACACACACACACACACACACACACACACACACACACACACACACACACACACACACACACACACACACACACACACACACACACACACACACACACACACACACACACACACACACACACACACACACACACACACACACACACACACACACACACACACACACACACACACACACACACACACACACACACACACACACACACACACACACACACACACACACACACACACACACACACACACACACACACACACACACACACACACACACACACACACACACACACACACACACACACACACACACACACACACACACACACACACACACACACACACACACACACACACACACACACACACACACACACACACACACACACACACACACACACACACACACACACACACACACACACACACACACACACACACACACACACACACACACACACACACACACATACACACACACACACACACACACACACACACACACACACACACACACACACACACACACACACACACACACACACACACACACACACACACACACACACACACACACACACACACACACACACACACACACACACACACACACACACACACACACACACACACACACACACACACACACACACACACACACACACACACACACACACACACACACACACACACACACACACACACACACACACACACACACACACACACACACACACACACACACACACACACACACACACACACACACACACACACACACACACACACACACACACACACACACACACACACACACACACACACACACACACACACACACACACACACACACACACACACACACACACACACACACACACACACACACACACACACACACACACACACACACACACACACACACACACACACACACACACACACACACACACACACACACACACACACACACACACACACACACACACAACACACACACACACACACACACACACACACACACACACACACACACACACACACACACACACACACACACACACACACACACACACACACACACACACACACACACACACACACACACACACACACACACACACACACACACACACACACACACACACACACACACACACACACACACACACACACACACACACACACACACACACACACACACACACACACACACACACACACACACACACACACACACACACACACACACACACACACACACACACACACACACACACACACACACACACACACACACACACACACACACACACACACACACACACACACACACACACACACACACACACACACACACACACACACACACACACACACACACACACACACACACACACACACACACACACACACACACACACACACACACACACACACACACACACACACACACACACACACACACACAC